>JAJHIY020001534.1:477500-515000 GCA_022114975.2 Lampris megalopsis | reverse complement strand
GAGAAAGCCTCTCTAGTCTTTCTCTAAAAACTCATTTTCCCAGCGGCCACCTGAGACCGCAGCAAATTCGAGTACTTAACATGCATACAGTATTTATACTCTAAGTCTGAAGGTGCGTACAGTATTTATACTCTGTCTGAAAGTGCGTACAGTATTTATATTCCAAGTCTGAAAGTGCGTACAGTATTTATACTGTCTGAAAGTGCGTACAGTATTTATATTCTAAGTCTGAAGGTGCGTACAGTATTTATACTCTAAGTCTGAAGGTGCGTACAGTATTTATATTCTAAGTCTGAAAGTGCGTACAGTATTTATATTCTAAGTCTGAAAGTGTATACAGTATTTATACGCTAAGTCTGAAAGTGCGTACAGTATTTATATTCTAAGTCTGAAGGTGCGTACAGTATTTATACCCTAAGAGTGAAAGTGTGTACAGTATTTATACTCTAAGTCTGAAGGTGCGTACAGTATTTATATTCTAAGTCTGAAGGTGCGTACAGTATTTATATTCTAAGTCTGAAAGTGCGTACAGTATTTACATTCTAAGTCTGAAAGTGCATACAGTATTTATACTCTTAAGTCTGAAAGTGCGTACAGTATTTATATTCTAAGTCTGAAAGTGCGTACAGTATTTATACTCTTAAGTCTGAAAGTGCGTACAGTATTTATATTCTAAGTCTGAAAGTGCGTACAGTATTTATAATCTAAGTCTGACAGTGCATACAGTATTTATACTCTGTCTGAAGGTGCGTACAGTATTTATACTGTCTGAAAGTGCGTACAGTATTTATACTCCTAAGTCTGAAAGTGCGTACAGTATTTATACTCTGTCTGAAAGTGCATACAGTATTTATATTCTAAGTCTGAAAGTGCGTACAGTATTTATATTCTAAGTCTGAAAGTGCGTATTTATATTCTAAGTCTGAAAGTGCGTACAGTATTTATATTCTAAGTCTGAAAGTGCGTACAGTATTTATACTCTAAGTCTGAAAGTGCACACAGTATTTATATTCTAAGTCTGAAAGAGCGTACAGTATTTATACTCTTAAGTCTGAAGGTGCGTATAGTATTTATATTCTAAGTCTGAAAGTGCGTACAGTATTTATACTCTAAGTTTGAAAGTGCATACAGTATTTATATTCTAAGTCTGTAAGTGCATACAGTATTTATACTCTAAGTCTGAAAGTGCGTACAGTATTTATATTCTAAGTCTGTAAGTGCGTACAGTATTTATACTCTAAGTTTGAAAACTCAGACATAGTTTAAAAAAAAGCCAAAGGTAATATGCCTGTTAATATGCTTTGTAAATGTGCGCACTGTCTCTTTAAGTGATGTGATTTAATTTCACAGCCAGCAAAATGGCTGCAGACAGCAGTCGGGATGGAGAGGAGGGCGGTGCGTCCTCCTCCTCCTGTGAGCTCGGCAGCCGGTTCCCCGTCTTGAGTGTTCCGGTATTGCTGCAGACAGCAGCTTTCTAAAAAGCCTTTCAGGAGGCGCGAGTAATTTTGCTTGTCAAGCGAGCTGGCCTCGGCGGGTAGCTAAGCTAAGCTAAGCTAATCAAAGTTGGTGTTGTGCCAGTGGTGGGCCGGTACAGGGCGCAGGGGCGCCGCCCCCTTCAAATATCAAGAGATGAAAATCTACTGAAACATGTTAAATATAATTTAGTCCTGTAATGCAAATAATGATGAAATAAAAGTGTTTTCAGTCTGTGAGCGCCGGTCAGTAGCATTAAATATTGGTTCAAATGGTTTCTGTCTGAATACATATACTTCCTGTCTGAATATATATACTTCCTGTCTGAATACATATACTTCCTGGGTGAGGGGCGCCGGCCAAACCATGTAAGCCCTCAAACTTTTGGCGGGCAGGTGACCTGAGCCTGCTGTCTGATTGGTTTCTTCAGATTTCCCATGGGGCGCAGTTCACTCCCACTCTTATTGGCAGCGAATTGGTATTGTTTTAATGGTTTTTGATCTAACATGATTGGACAATTCTCGTGGCTGTCAATCATGTTCACACCCACCACGACGCCTCGTCTCCAACGTCAATCATCCACCGTGTACCAAAATCTCTAGGCTACATTGTCCTTCTTAATAACTCTGTGACTGTGTGCACATTAAAGCAGCTGTCAGGTGTGCTGCGCCGAGGTAAATTGCGCCCCCCCCCCCAAAAAAAACCCCCATTTTTCAGCACCAGCCGCCACTGGTCATGACTTTCAGTTGCACCCCATCTTGCTTGCGCTTAAAGGGGAAACAACAGAGGCTACAGCCGTCGTTCGCTGTCCCCAAAACACAATTCAGACCGATTCATGCGGGGGAATTAACGGTTTCGGTGCAAGTCGGTGAGACAAATGGTTATATGTAGCGTGTTACGTGACGTCATGCAAATAAAACCACTTCTGAATTTGATTTTTTGGATTTTTCCCAATTTTTTCCCCCCAATTGTATCCGGCCAACTGCCTTACTCTTAACGAGCCCTTCCGGTCGCTGCTCCACCCCCTCTGCCCATCCGGGGGAGGGCTGCAGACTACCACACGCCTCCTCCCATACATGTGGAGTCGCCAGCCGCTTCTTTTCACCTGACAGTGAGGAGTTTCACCAGGGGGACGTAGCACGTCGGAGGATCGCGCTATTCCCCCCAGTTCCCCCTCCCCCCTGAACAGGCCAGAGGAGGCGCTAGTGCAGCGACCAGGACACATACCCACATCCGGCTTCCCTCCCGCAGACACGGCCAAGTGTGTCTGTGGAGACGCCCGACCAAGCCGGAAGTAACGCGGGGATTCGAACCGGAGATCCCTGTGCTGGTAGGTAACGGAATAGACCGCCACTCTACCCGGACGCCCACTGAATTTGAATTTTGACAAAATCTTTTGTTGTTGTTGTTGTTTTTAATGAACCACTGTCTCTTTCCTGCGTATATAGATGGGGATTAAAAATAAAGTGTGTGTGTGTGTGTGGGGGGGCAGAAACAAAGGGTTTGTGTTGTTTTTCCACCGACTTTCTCTCCTCTCGAAACACTGAATCAGCCTGAGAGTCTTACCGCCATTTTGTTCGTCTGTTCTGAAACCAGGTTTTCACTTGCGCGTCCGTCATCTTCAGCGCCTTGGCCAGGGTCGCGCGCTCGGCGGAAGCCAGGTACTTCTGCCGGTGGAAGCGTTTCTCCAGCTCGCAGATCTGCACGCGGCTGAAGGACGTGCGCGGCTTTTTCCTCTTGGGCGGCGTCCGGTTCTGGTAGGGGTGCCCGATACGACGGGTCACGGAAAAGGGCGAGAGAGCGGCTGCGATGGAGGAGAAGAAGAAAATGGAGGAGGAGAAGAAGAAAATGGAGGAGGAGAAGATGGAGGAGGAGAAGAAGAAAATGGAGGCGAAGAAGATGGAGGAGAAGAAGAAGAAAATGGAGCAGAAGAAGAAACACATGTTGAAATGTCAAAGAAAGCGACGGGATGTGTCCAATATCACCTGTAAACATCACATTACTACCGTTTAAAGGCTGTCAGGGGGGCCGCTTCGTCGACTGGGTTGGCGAAAGGCTCGAAATTGGGGAAGTTAAATGTTCATTTGGGAAGTTTACGGCTCGACGCGTTAATATTGCGTCACGTCAGACGCTAGCATTAGCATTAGCAACTAGCGTCAAAACGGACGCATGTCGGGTACGAGTCACACGCCCCTCTCTGAACTGAGTGGTTTCGCCCTGATAAAGCCCATTTGGCTTTTCAGTCGGATCAACATGCTGCAGCATTTAACAACACACAGCTGAGGCGCATTTACAAACGAATGTAATTTAATTTCTCAGTAAAAAGGCGCATCGATATTCAAAGGCCAATACAGACGCACTCGGGGGCGGGCAAGATGGCGTCGTGGGAGGGTGACGTCCTCTGCAGGCTGCAGCTCCTAGTTGTCTGGTGTTTTGCGTGCGTTGTTGGGTTCGTTCTGTTTTTGTTGGCACCAAACGTCCCTGCTGCGGTCTCGTATTGCTTAACCTGCTAACCCTGCTCACCCGTAGCCTGCCCGTGACGCTAAACCCTGTGTGTGTGTGTGTGTGTGTGTGTGTGTGTGTGTGTGTGTGTGTGTGTGTGTGTGTGTGTGTGTGTGTGTGTGTGTGTGTGTGCGTGCGTGTCTACATTTAAATGACGTGTGTTATGTGACACCCTGCGGTTTGTTGTGTATTTACCGAGCAGTCGTCATTATCTACTCATTAATCATGCCTCTGCGCATCATTCACATACGAGAAACAAACTTGAATTGGACTCACCTGGGCACGCGCCCTTCGGAAACGCATAGTCGGCTAGAGGCCCCTTGACGTCTCGCAGGTGAGCGAGCTCGGGGTAATAGCATTTGGCTAACGTCTCCACAGTGCTCCAGGCGGAGACCCTGCTGATGTCCCCCTGGGGGAGAGGACAGAGGCCTGGCAGGGACTCGGTGGCCCCCGGCCCCCCGGTGGCCCCTCCCGCTTGGCTGTCCTCTGCCTGCTCCCCTACGGGAAAGGGAGACACAGTGAGGGTCCCACATCTGGAACAGTGTGGGGGGGGGGGGAGGGGAGGGGGGCACCGCGGAGGGAGGGGGGGGAAACAGCTGGACAACGCTATCTACACGTACGGCGACAGCGTTCATACGAGACACATACACGTGCTGCGTTATCCTGCAGTAACACAACAGGCCTGCTCATGCAGATACACTGAACATGCACAACGCAAAAGAAACGACGTGTCTGTCTTACTTACTGGCACCCCAAAGTCACACAACATCACTGAAAACGAACCAGCTGATCAATAATACACCACCCTGCTGCAAAAGCAACTAATACATTTACGCGTTGCTTTGATGGCGCTGCAGTGTTGCTGAGGGCCTTTTTTTGGTGAGTGTGCGAGACTAATTACGCGGTGCGTTGCAGCTGTACGCGTCTTGCAGGCTGTGGCTATGTGCACGTTTTCTGCACGTATTCAACTGCGCGTACGACGGCACGGAGGTATTCATAGAAACCCCTTCTCCCGCATCGTAAAATATCTGCGAATCCTGTCTATTTTGTCAGCCACGGGGTAAACAGGAGATCGATCACTGTAACGCGATCCCGGCGCAGGCCCCGGCGCATCCGCTCCTTCGCCACCTTCTCTCGCTTTTGGATCCAGAAGGAAAATTCCCCGACAACACGAAGATGGTTTTTCCTCTCTTGTTCCCCCACCCCACCCCCACCCCCCCTTCCCAAACAAGCTGTTAGTGTGCTGTCTAACACTGTGTTGATGTGTTTTGTTCACCGGCAGCCAAAATGAATATGGACGCGCCTGCACCGCCGCGCCCCCCGGGGGCCCCGTGCCGCTCGCCGCCTTCGGAGTCGAGCAACCTGCATATTTATTTCCCGCTCGGAGACGATTTGGATGGAAAACGGAACATGAAGCTGTTGTGCATCTTGACAGTCATTTGGAGGAGGAGGAGGAGGACCCCCCCCTCCCTCCTCCGACGTAGGGGAGGGGGGGGGCGCTGGAATCGACGCGTAAACTCGCGCGTAATTCCCTATAAGCGAGAGATGGATCGCGCCGCTTGCGCCGTTTGCGCAAGGATAAATGGCCCGGGCGGATCGGTTCTCCCCTTGTGGCGAAATCTAAAATGTGGCCCCCCCTTCTTTGTCCTGACATACGTGCGCGCATCCGCATGCTGACATTAAGCACGTCTGCTGCTGCTGCTGCTGCTGCCGCCTCCAAGCAGCAGGCCCGGGGAACAGATAATACCGCATTAGGCGGCTATTCCAGGCCATCTGCGAGTCCGGCTAATGGACCAGGCGCATACGAGCACGTTCAGGGGCAACCCAAGTGCAGCGAGCACACGGAGCCGGGCCCACGCATGCCGCGCACGGGCGGTTCGCGATATGCAAATCCCGAGAAGGAGGCTCGCGCACTTCTGCTCTCCACCTCCGGTTCGGCGGGCCTGACCCGTCTGGCTTTTGCAAGAAAATAAGATAAATTGGCACGGTTTAGCAACACGGGGGGGGGTGTGTGAGGGGGACTTGCTGCGGCCAGGATCACCTGTCTGGACGTGTTTTCATACTTCACTTTAGTGCCAAGGTGAGCCGTGCCGTCAGTGAAGACTGGCGGCACCATGAAGTCCACCAAGCGGAGGGTGTTCGGTGGAAAAGCATGCAGGGGGGGGGGCGTCGAGATGCCGTTTACTCCAATATGCATATCACTCCGCAGCCTACATTATCGTGGAAATGCCACAAAGAAGAAGAATGCGTGGATTAAACACGAATTACCCTCCCCTCCCCCTCCCCCCTCCCCCTCCCCTCCACGAGGGAAGCACATTATCTCCTATAAGCGTACCTTGACCCTTCCCAGGGATAATTATCACCAGGGTAGAGAGACGAATAATTGGCCACGTGTCTTAACGCCGAAGGAGACCGCGTGCCAAGGCTGCGATGGAGCTGCTTTTGGTTCTGACAGGACGGGCCCCGGAGTCCAGATCCGTCCATCACGCCGTGCTCTGCACAGCGGACCACACATTAACCCCCCTCCCCCCTCCTCGCCTGGTCTTTAGGGGGGTCGAAGCTGCGGGGATAAATTGCCCGCGCGGAACATTTTTAGGACACAGGAAATGGCCAGGAATACTAAATGTGCAGCCGAGGTATAACACAATTTAGCATAAGCATATCAAAAAATAAAATGCCACCGTGGAGAATATGTCCCCCGTAATAAAACCACTTATACTTAATAACACTTCACCGTGACAGCGGCTCCTTCCCCACTGCGGATATTACCTCCGAGAAATCTAATAAATACCCCCGTGAAGGCTTCTAAAGGGGATATTGAAATATAACATGAACATATATTGCTATTTATTACGCTATGGGACTGAACGGAGGGATGCTCGCCTCTGTCAGCGTCGGACTGGAAGCAGCAGGAGGAGGAGGAGGAGGAGGAGGAGGACCCAGAGTTTAAATAAATTATTATTAAAAAACCACTGCCATTACGGCGCGAGAAGGACTCGTTTATAAGGGAACGACGTGATGAGATAAACAGACGAATGAAATATGGTCCTGTTCGATATCTTCTGTTGTAGCATTAAAAACCCCCTGCACTAATATGGAAATACCAAGGAGCCGCCTGCTCTGCCCGAGCGAACCACCCCTGATCCACCCGCCCCCCCCTCATTATTATTATTATTATTATTATTATTATGAATAATAATTATGATCATTTTAATAATGATTCTTCTGACAATACAATATTATTGATAATAATGAGAACGATAATATAATGATGATAATAATAATGATGATTATAATAATAGGATTAGTAATAGTAATATTTATAGTAATAATGATTCTTCTTTTACTTCTTTTGATAATGATAATAATAATAATAGTGGTGATGATGATGATGATGATGATTATAATAGGATCAGTGATAGTAATATTTATAATAATAATGATTCTTCTTTTACTTCTTTTGATAATGATAATAATGATAAAAATAGTGATGATGATGATTATAATAGGATTAGTAGTAGTAATATTTATAATAATAATGATTCTTCTTTTACTTCTTTTGATAATGATAATAATGATAATAATGATGATGATGATGATGATTATAATAGGATTAGTAATAGTAATATTTGTAATAATAATAATGATTCTTCTTTTACTTCTTTTGATAATGATAATAATAATAATAGTGATGAGGATGATGATTATAATAGGATTAGTAATAGTAATATTTATAATAATAATGATTCTTCTTTTACTTCTTTTGATAATGATAATAATGATGATAATAATAATAATAGTAACAATGATGACGATAATAGTAACAACAACCATAATAATAATGATAATAATAATAATGATAATAATAAATGCAACTCATAGTGCATGCTCTCCATCCAGAGGACGTGCACAGTGACACGTCCTACTGGCTGTAAGTAGACTGTAATGTGATGAATGGGGACGAATGGGAGGACACGTTTAGGCCAGATGTCCACCATGAGAACCGGTTGTCCTCTGGAAAAGGGAGCACTTCCTTTAAAACAGAGTGTGTCCAGTGGTCTGCGCGTGTGTTTGAGGAGACGTCCTCGTGACAACGGCTTCACGCGGTGGGTTATCTGTGAAACCTTGCGCACGCGTGGCCTCGCTGACCCGTCCCGGAGCACGTCACCGAGCAGAGGAACCGTTTACGTTAAAATCTGCGTTTCTGCAAACCTGCCACCTGCACAAGAAACCGCGCGGCGCTCCCTCGCAGCCCCTCCGCCCTCCCCCCTCCTATTCTGACCTGCCGTCCGGCGGCCCGCTGTCAGACCCGCTCGAGGCCCGTCAGACGTCACGTCTGGCGTTACGCGTGACGGAGGGACCGACGGCGCTGAGAGGAGACAAACCGTTGGGGCCTTTCCCGTCCCCTTCCCTGCACCGGGTCTGCAGCAGGAGGCCTGCGAGGGAGCCAGGCGCCTCCGGGGTGGGGGGGGGACGCCAGCAGAGGCCTCCGCTTGGCTTTCACTCCTCACGCTGCCGAAGGTGGTGGGAGACCTCAGATGGTATATTCGTTATGGAAGACGATAGTCGATCCGGTGCACTTTACGGGGAAATAGGATAGCCTAAATATGAAGTGTGTAGGATTTGGCTCGGCCGATCGATCAGGCTTAAAGGCTGCGCAGGACTGCGCAATAATCACAGACGCACAAAGGCTGCGGAGGAATTAAACGAGAGGCCCTGTGTGGCCATGAGCAGGATTGATAATCCCATTTACACTGGATCTTTTTGCAGTGGACATATCGTCCCCCGCCTCTTAATAATTGATGCGGTGCAGAGGACGGCGCGCTGAATATTTCATGCGGGGGCCGATCTTCGTTTTCATCTTCATAACGGTGACGTCATGCGGGGGAGACCAGAGGCTCTTATACACGTCGAATCAAACGCAAGACGGTCTAAATGTGTGTCTGGCGGCCATCTTAAGATCCACGACGCGTATTTAGCTTCTTGTGTGTGTGTGTGTGTGTGTTTTTTTAAAAAAAATTTATGTAGCCCCGCGCGAGCCGAACTCGCCCAGAGGTGGTTGTGACCCGTCTTGCTTTTTATTTTCCAGTCGTGTGAAATGGATTTGTTTTGCAGGGATTACTGTGCCCCGACAGGCACCGGGGACACGCTTCATCATATCCAGCAGCAATAATCATAATCATAATCATAATCATAATCCTCGTGGTTGGGTGGAGTGGGTCAGAGAAGGCATCGCGTGACAGACCCTCTTGTCTGTCTCTGCCTCGTGCACGGCCCCTCAGCATTGCTGACGACGCGGCTGTGTGTTTGTGTGTATTTCTGATATGAACTCTTCACCTCCAGCCTGCAGACCCGGTCTGGGGCCCCGAACACACGGGCGAGCTGGCACGGACGCGGTGCCGATTATAAGTGGACTCGGAGCCTGCATCCATGTCGCGCCACACAGCAGATATTGGGGAAATATGAACGCTCGTCGTTCAGGCTCGGATCCGGCCGCGGTTCGAGCCGCTCGCGAGCCGGCCCGGCGGCACCAGGCTGCTGGTTTGCTCTCCGGTAGGCGGCAGCCGATCCGGGTCCGGTCAGCCGAAGCACGGCCACGCAAAAAGACCCATGAGCCGAGGCTTCAGGGCCCCACCGTGAGTGGATGAGCGCGGTGCGCTGGGTGGAGCGGTGGATTATGGGGGATGCGCAGGTTCTGCAGAGTTCCGTATGGGCCACGTAGCTCAGCCACACACCACAACTCCAAACCTACATGGGAATTTACATTCAGGAACCATCTGAATTAAACTGCAATAATAATAATGAAAATTACAATAATAATAATGATAATAATAACAATAATAATGAAAATAATAATAACAACATTGACTAATAATAATGACAATAATATTGTTGTTGGTTTGGTATTATTATTATTATTATTTTTATTATTATAGTGGTGGTAGTAGAAACAGTGGTGCTCTTATTTTATATAATTGTTTTTGTTATTATTGTTGTTATTATTATTGTTATTACTATTATTATTATTATTATTATTAGTAGTAGTGGTGGTACTATTGTCTTATGTTATATAATTGTTTTGTTATTGTTGTTATTATTTTTATTACTATTATTATTAGTTGCGGTAGAAACAGTGATACTATTATTGTTTTTTGTTATTATTATTGTTGTTGTTGCTGATATTATTGATATTATTATTTTGTTGTTATAGTTATTGATATTATTATTTTGTTGTTGATATTATTGATATTATTATTTTGTTGTTATAGTTATTGATATTATTTTTGTTGTTTTTATAGTTATTGATATTTTATTATTATTGTTGTTATTGATATTGTTGTTGTTGATATTATTGATATTGTTGTTATTGATATTGTTGTTATAATTATTATTATTGTTGTTGTTGTTGTTGTTGTGTTTTCCTGTGCTGTGTATGTGTGTGGCTATCGTCCTGTCACGAAGTATTTCAGGCCTCATGTGTTTTCTGAATGAGCGAATTCAATCCTTCAATTCCACCCTTCAGCCCAATCCCTCAGCCTGTGGAAGGAAGAGGAGAAGAGGAAGAAGAGCAGCGCGGTTATCCGTCATCCCTTCCAAACGAGACTCCCGTCCTAACGCTGATTCATCGGCCCGTCCCCCTCGCGCTCTCCCGTCGTCCATCAGTCTGCGCTTCTGCCGTAATGAGACGGGCTTTGGCGCGCGCGCGCGGCTTGCCGTAGATCACAGCCACGCGGACGGAACCGTTCTGCTCTGGGTCCCCCACCGGGTCCTGCTCACCTGGCCTCGCGTGTGCAGCAACGCATGCACACTACAACTGTGTTACGTGATAGAAAACCCGACTGTTCGATGTCTCCATAACCCCCCCCCACCACCACCACCGTTCCCCACACAGCGACCCACACAGCAAGCACCCCCCACCCCCGACGACCACACGGGACCTTTACCTGTTAGTCTGTCCTTGGCGAACCTCCTGCTGCTCTCCATCCAGGGGAAGGTGAAGTTGGCCGCGTTGCCCATCCCCGCCATGGACGTCACCGAGGGCAGGCCGGCGGCGGCGGCGGCGGCGGCGGCGGCGATGCCCGGCGGGTGGGTGGGCGGCGGGTGCGGATGCGAATGCGGGTGCGGATGCGGCGCGGCGGGGGGCATGGGTCTGTGGGCCGGCACGCGGATCACGCCGCCGGCGCTCGCCGAGTTGACGTTGACGTTCATGTTCATGTTCATGCTGACGTTCATGTTCATGTTGACGTTGTAGGAGCCCGCCAGCCCCGCCGCCATGGAGCAGGCCGGGTTGTACACGCCGTTGTAGCCGTTGGCGTACACGTTGGGGGCCAGCGCGTAATCCGCGTCGCCGGTCCGGTTCGGCAGCATGCAGCCGCTGGACTGCTCCGTGCTGTTCAAGATCTGGTCTATTCCGAAACTGATGGGCTCGTGCTGCTGGTGCGTTTGGTTCACCTCTTCGATCCCCGTGTGCTCCATGGTGGCGGCTCGGCTGCGGCTGTTGTTGTTGTTGTTGTTGTTGTTGTTGTTGTTTCCGCCAGACGCTTCAGCAGCCCGGACGTTTTCTCTTCTCATTCATGAATTTCGAGAGAACGGAGGAAATGTTTATGGGGGCGTCGCCGACACCGAACCCGCGCTCGCGACACGACTCGTCTCGTTGTCGAGCATCCAGAAAAGGCCCGAAAATTAAAAAACCGACACAACAACGATAAAACAGCCCCCCCCCCCCTCCGCTTCAAACCACCGTCTCCCCCGCGGCCCGACGCGCTGCCATGACTCTGCGCACAACCGACGGGATGCTGGGCCGCTGGCCGCCGTCTCAGATGGAGAGCCGGGGCGTCGGGACGGAGGCTGCGGGAGCGCAGAACGCATCCATGGTGGAAACGCGGAGTCCTGCGCAACGGCTCTGCCCCCCTCTCGCTCTCCGGCGCGCTAATCCGTGATGGGGGGCTCCGCGGAGGGGGTCGGCCGCTGCACGGTGGGCTCCTGCGCGGGCAATCCACAGACGGAGAGGAGGGCGACCCAGGACCGAACAAGGAGTGAAGAAAAACGAAGAGAAACAAAAAAAAGGAGGAGAAGGAAGCGTTAAGCCCGTCTACGTGGATGTGAATGGAGAAGGAGAGCGCCGTGTGTGTGTATGTATATATGTGTGTGTGTCTGTGTGTGTGTTGTGTGTAAGGGGGAGAGTGTGTGAGTGTGTGTGCTGCTCGGAGTGGTGGAGTGGCTTTCAGCAGGTGAGACGGGCGCTCCTCTCGGTCTCCTCTCGGTCTCCTCCGTCCCTCCCCGCCTCCCGACCGGACAGCTGCTCCTCTCCGCGCGCCGCTCTCTTAAAGAACCCGCAGCTCTTTTTTTTTTTTTTTTTTACCTGCAGGAGTTTCAGCTGTAGTTTGGATATCCACCCATGCACGGAGGTCTGGGAACGTATGGTCAATATGGCACAAACGGTATATTAGAAATGACGCATGGTCAACATGGCACAAACGGTATTAGGAATATGGTCAGTATGGCACAAACGGTATATTAGAAATATGGTCAACATGGCACAAACGGTATATTAGAAATGACGCATGGTCAACATGGCACAAATGGTATATTAGAAATATGGTCAGTATGGCACAAACGGTATATTAGAAATATGGTCAGTATGGCACAAACGGTATATTAGAAATAACGTATGGTCAACATGGCAAAAACGGTATATTAGAAAGAACGTATGGTCAACATGGCACAAACGGTATATTAGAAATAACGTATGGTCAGTATGGCACAAACGGTATATTAGTAATGATGCATGGTCAACATGGCACAAACGGTATATTAGTAATAATGCATGGTCAACATGGCACAATCGGTATATTAGTAATAATGCATGGTCAACATGGCACAAACGGTATATTAGAAATAACGTATGGTCAACATGGCACAAACGGTATATTAGAAATAACGTATGGTCAACATGGCACAAACGGTATATTAGAAATATGGTCAGTATGGCACAAACGGTATATTAGAAATATGGTCAACATGGCACAAACGGTATATTAGAAATAACGTATGGTCAGTATGGCACAAACGGTATATTAGTAATAATGCATGGTCAACATGGCACAAACAGTATATTAGAAATATGGTCAACATGGCACAAACGGTATATTAGTAATGACGCATGGTCAACATGGCACAAACGGTATATTAGAAATAACGTATGGTCAACATGGCACAAACGGTATATTAGAAATAACCCATGGTCAGCATGGCACAAACGGTATATTAGAAATAACGTATGGTCAACATGGCACAAACGGTATATTAAAAATAACGTATTGTCAACATGGCACAAACGGTAATAACGCATGGTCAGTATGGCACAAACGGTATATTAGAAATATGGTCAACATGGCACAAACGGTATATTAGTAATAACGCATGGTCAACATGGCACAAACGGTATATTAGAAATAACGCATGGTCAGTATGGCACAAACGGTATATTAGAAATATGGTCAGTATGGCACAAACGGTATATTAGAAATATGGTCAGTATGGCACAAACGGTATATTAGAAATAACGCATGGTCAGTATGGCACAAACGGTAATAACGCATGGTCAGTATGGCACAAACGGTATATTAGAAATATGGTCAGTATGGCACAAACGGTATATTAGTAATAACGCATGGTCAGTATGGCACAAACGGTATATTAGAAATATGGTCAACATGGCACAAACGGTATATTAGAAATAACTTATGGTCAACATGGCACAAACGGTATATTGGAAATAACGTATGGTCAACATGGCACAAACGGTATATTAGAAAGAACGTATGGTCAACATAGCACAAACGGTATATTAGAAATAACGTATGGTCAGTATGGCACAAACGGTATATTAGTAATAATGCATGGTCAACATGGCACAAACGGTATATTAGTAATAATGCATGGTCAACATGGCACAATCGGTATATTAGTAATAATGCATGGTCAACATGGCACAAACAGTATATTAGAAATATGGTCAACATGGCACAAACGGTATATTAGTAATGACGCATGGTCAACATGGCACAAATGGTATATTAGAAATAACGTATGGTCAACATGGCACAAACGGTATATTAGAAATAACACATGGTCAGCATGGCACAAACGGTATATTAGAAATAACGCATGGTCAGTATGGCACAAACGGTATATTAGAAATATGGTCAGTATGGCACAAACGGTATATTAGAAATATGGTCAGTATGGCACAAACGGTATATTATTAATAACGCATGGTCAGTATGGCACAAACGGTATATTAGAAATATGGCCAGTATGGCACAAATGGTATATTAGTAATAATGCATGGTCAGCATGGCACAAACGGTATATTAGTAATAATGCATGGTCAGTATGGCACAAACGGTATATTAGAAATAACGTGAAGTGAAATAACAATGCCAGCACCGCGAATTTAAGGTGAAAGGTCACAAAAAAGAAAAAAAAATGAAAGAGAAGCTAAACGCCAAGAGCCCAGCTTTACGCAGCATTCCATGTGGGCCCTGACGCGTCCGTGAGGGTTTTAACGGACGTTAGTCAACGGCTCTCATTTACTGGCTGACGTGATGGTCGAATTTCACGCATCATGGAGGATCCACGCCGAAGTCCTGCAGCAGGACTGTAGATCTGGTCTGACTGACCATGCAGGGTGACATTATTACCAAGTATTTCTGTTATCTGACAGGGAGTAATGACGGATTCCCATTGACAGATAGATAGATAGATAGATAGATAGATAGATAGATAGATAGATAGATAGATAGATAGATAGATAGATAGACAGACAGACACATAGATAGACAGACACAGATAGATAGATAGACAGACAGACAGACAGACAGACAGACAGATATATAGATAGATAGATATACAGACAGACAGACAGACAGATAGACAGACAGACAGACAGACAGACAGATAGATAGATAGATAGATAGATAGATAGATAGATAGACAGACAGACAGACAGACAGACAGACAGACAGACAGACAGACAGATAGATAGATAGATAGATAGATAGATAGATAGATAGATAGATAGATAGATAGATAGATAGATAGATAGATAGATAGATAGATAGATAGATATACAGACAGACAGATAGATAGATAGATAGATAGATAGATAGATAGATAGATAGATAGATAGATAGATAGATAGATAGATAGATAGATAGATAGATATACAGACAGACAGGCAGATAGATAGATAGATAGATAGATATACATACAGACAGACAGATAGATAGATAGATAGATAGATAGATAGATAGATAGATAGATAGATAGATAGATAGATAGATAGATAGATAGATAGATAGATAGATAGATAGATAGATAGATAGATAGATAGATAGATAGATAGATAGATAGATAGATAGATAGATAGATAGATAGATAGATAGATAGATAGATAGATAGATAGATAGATAGATAGATAGATAGATAGATAGATAGATAGATAGATAGATAGATAGATAGATAGATAGATAGATAGATAGATGGATGGATGGACAGATAGATAGATAGATAGATAGATAGATAGATAGATAGATAGATAGATAGATAGATAGATAGATATACAGACAGACAGACAGACAGACAGACAGACAGACAGACAGACAGACAGACAGATAGATAGATAGATAGATAGATAGATAGACAGGCAGACAGACAGATAGATAGATAGATAGATAGATAGATAGATAGATAGATAGATAGATAGATAGATAGATAGATAGATAGATATACAGACAGACAGACAGACAGACAGATAGATAGATAGATAGATAGATATACAGACAGATAGATAGATATACAGATAGATATACAGATAGATAGATAGATAGATAGATAGATAGATAGATAGATAGATAGATAGATATACAGACAGACAGACAGACAGACAGACAGACAGACGGATAGATAGACAGATAGATGGATAGATGGATAGATAGATAGATAGATAGATAGATAGATAGATAGATAGATAGATAGATAGATAGATAGATAGATAGATAGATAGATATATGGATAGATATACAGACAGATAGATAGATAGATAGATAGATAGATAGATAGATAGATAGATAGATAGATAGATAGATATACAGACAGATAGATAGATAGATAGATAGATAGATAGATAGATAGATAGATAGATAGATAGATAGATAGATAGATAGATAGATAGATAGATAGATAGATAGATAGATAGATAGATAGATAGATAGATAGATAGATAGATAGATAGATAGATGGATGGATGGATGGATGGATAGATAGATAGATAGATAGATAGATAGATAGATAGATAGATAGATAGATAGATAGATAGATAGATAGATAGATAGATAGATAGATAGATAGATATACAGACAGACAGACAGATAGATAGATAGATAGATAGATGGATAGATAGATGGATGGATAGATAGATGGATAGATGGACAGAACACCTGGACTCCAGCGGAGGAAAGATGCATGGTTGATTATCTGGTGTAATTATTTAACCTTTCTGGGCCGCAGCAGCGGCGGATGGCCTGGGCCTCAATTCAATAAAGATGAGGAATAGCTGATAATAAAGGGCAGCGCGGGGGAGCGGGGTTAATGCGTGGTGGTTTTATTACGCGCTCCTCTCGCCTTCCGCGTGAGGAAAGAGATCTCTCAGCTGGGCAACGCGACGACGGGGAAGCATAAAAATCAATTGTGTGAATTCAGAGCCGTGTCAATAATGACGCGTGGGGGGGATGTGGGGGGGGGTAGGCCACCATTAGGTGCCTTTATATTCGAGTCTTGAGATGTAATTAATAGGAACGACGGGTCGTCTGTGGCCTGGCACCGAGACGCCCACCTTGTCCTGTTCCTCCTCCGCCGTTTCGCTGACGACATTTATGGAAATCTGAGCGGAAGTGTTGTATCCCACTCTTCCGACTACCACATGCCTCCTCCTCCTCCCATACGTGTGGAGTCGCCAGCCGCTTCTTTTCACCTGACAGTGAGGAGTTTCACCAGGAGGACGTAGCGCGTGGAAGGATCACGCTATTCCCCCACTCCCCCAACCCCCCGACCTACCAGAGGAGGCGCTAGTGCAGCGACCAGGACACACACCCGCAGACACGGCCAACTGTGTCTGTAGGGACGCCCGACCAAGCCGGAGGTAACGCGCCGATTCGAACCGGCGATCCCCGCCCACGCGACGCTTCAACACCCACCGGGACTAGCGCGTCTCCGCCAGGCGGTGCTCTAACTTGTACAGTTGGTGTTTCGTAAGGACGTCAAATGGCGCCCGGAGCCGGGCGAACCGAGCCCCGCTGGTGACGTCATGGCCGTTGAAGGCCACAGGAGCCGGTGGGTGGAGAGGAGCGGCCTATCAGCTGCACTGGACTGGCGAGACCGGGTTGTCACCTCAGATGGCGACCGAGCTGTAGGCCAGAACCAGGTTACACTTATCTAAACCTGGTGGGTCCGCGCCCAGACCCCCTTCGGGAGGTTTTTTTTACACGAACCCTCTCCTCGGTGGGAGGCTGCGCTTCACCAGCATGTTGAGCGCAAATCCGATTCCGCCGCGGCCCAAATGGTCCAGCTGTAACTCGTTTAAACCCGGACGATTAGGAGCAATCCAGGGAGCTCTCTTCATTAGAGCCGAGACTCGACCGCTGCACAGTTAATCAGCCGTGCAACAGGAGGGGGGGCACTCGGACGTCGTGAGTTCGACTCCTGCACCGCTGCACGGTTAATTAGCCGTGCAACAGGAGGGGGGGCACTCGGACGTCGTGAGTTCGACTCCTGCACCGCTGCACAGTTTGACCTCGTAAGGCTCGACGTTTAGAGGTTTTTCGGGAGTTCCGGTTTATTCTCGTTGACGAGTTTTAAGATCAGCGGTGACGTCACGCGGCAAACACGAATGGCGCCATGCTACGATGGGAGTTTACTGATGTGACCAAAACCCTTCTCCGCCTCCCTCCCTCCATCCTTCCACCCCTCCCTCTCCGCATGTCTCCCCCCATTCTCTCTCCCCTCTCTCTCTCTCTCTCTCTCTCTCGCTCTCTCTCTCTCTCTCCTTTCTCTTTCTCTCTCTCTCGCTCTCTCTTTTTTCTCGCTCTCTCCTTTCTCTCTCTCTCTCCCTCTCGCGCTCTCTCTCTCTCTCCTTTCTCTTTCGCGCTCTCTCTCTCTCTCCTTTCTCTTTCTCTCTCTCTCGCTCTCTCTTTTTTCTCGCTCTCTCCTTTCTCTCTCTCTCTCCCTCTCGCGCTCTCGCTCCTTGCTCTGTCTGTCTGTCTGTCTGTCTGTCTGTCTGTCTGTCTGACTCTCTGTCTCCCTCTCTCTCTTTTCTCTCTATCTCCTTTCTGCCTCTCCTTTCTCTCCGTTCTCCCTTCTCTCTCTCTCTCTCTCTCTCTCTCTCTCTCCCTCTCTCTCTCTGTCTCCCTCTCTCCCTCTCTCTCTATCCCCCCCTCTCCCTCCCTCTCTCTCTTTTTCGCTCTCCCTCTCCCTTCTCTCTCTCTCTCTCTCTCTCTCTCTCTCTCTCTCTCTCTCTCTCTCTCTCTCTCTCTCTCTCTCTCTCTCTCTCTCTCGTCTCTCCCTGTCTCTCTCTGTCTCCCTCTCTCCCTCTCTCTCTATCCCCCCCTCTCCCTCCCTCTCTCTCTTTTTCGCTCTCCCTCTCCCTTCTCTCTCTCTGTCTCTCTCTCCCTGTCTCCCTCTCTCCCTCTCTCTCTTTTTCGCTCTCCCTCTCCCTTCTCTCTCTCTGTCTGTCTGTCTCTCTCTCTCCAGCGGTATTATGAAGGCCTCTGTTCTTGTTGTCCCGCTGCTGGCTGATGAATCGGTGTCTCCAGGCTGTGTCGCTCGTCGGGGTAATAAAGTACCGGCAAAGCGGAGACAAAAGGAATTTGTCACAGTTGCCCCTCCGACATCTCCCCGACCCACCGGGTCGTGCGCGTCCCGGTGGGCGGGAGGAACGATTTAAGGCAATACAGGGACCGTCCTTCGCTCCCGTGAACGTGTCGAGCGCCGATTTTAGAACATAATAGAAAAACAATAAAGCAGCCAAGCGGTGAATAGAGACGTCAGACACAGACGAGGAGTCGAAACACCTGCTGAGTGACGTCAGAGACACCTGTCCGTCCGTTTGCTGATTGGCTGTTTGTGACTCATGTGTTTGAATATAGACGTCTGTCAGCTCAGGGTTTTGAAAACATAATGAGCGTCGTTACCATCATTATTCAGCTATTCTCCTCCTTACTGTTATTATCATGATTATTATAGTTTATTAATTGATTTATTTATTTTGGATTTTTTTTTATCAATGGCAACTAAACGTATTTTGGGGTGGGTTTTTTTTTCGTGACAATTATAATTACCAAAATTAGGTACAACAATGTCCTCAGAAAAACGCCTAAACACCCATAATAATAATAATAATAATAATAATAATAATAATAATAGTAGTAGTAGTGATAATAATAGTAGTGGTGATAATAATAACAGTAATAATAATAGTTGTTATTATTATTACTATTCTTATTATTATTATAGTAGTAGTGATAATAATAATAGTAATAATAATAATAATTATTATTACTATTATTATTATCACTACTATTATTATTATCACTACTACTATTATTACTATTATTATTATTATTATTATTATTGTTATTATTATTATTATCCATGCATTATCCGAACCGCTTATCCTGCTGGTATTATTATTATATAATTATTATTGTTATTATTATTATTATTATCGTTACTACTATTATTATTATTATTATTATTATTATTATCCGAACCGCTTATCCTGCTGGTATTATTATTATTATTATTGTTGTTATTAATTAGAGGAGTTTCACACAGGAAAGCCGCCCTTATATCACATACACAAGTTTTACTGAAGCCCTGCCCGTTGCTTCGGTAGAGAGAGAGGGGGGGAGAGAGAGGGGGGGGGAGAGAGGGGAGAGAGAGCGAGAGAGAGACTCGGCTGTCGTCACTCAGACTGCAGCCTGTCCGTTTCCAACTCACGTGCGCGCACGCACACACACACCCCCACACGCACACACGGGCAAAAGGAAAGGAAAGGAAAGGAAAAGGGGGGAAAAAGAAGGGATGTTGGACGTTACGCTGACGAGCCGTCATCCTCCCCTCGTCCCTCTCCTCGGCCCGTTTGGCTCGCTGCTGTAATTAGGTTGAATTCGGAGCGGATAGAATTACATTATGCTGCGCGGGGAGCTGCAGTCCTTGACTCCGTCTCTTCCTGTGCGCCTCAGGGGAGAACCTGGCGCCTCGCGCACCGAGGCCGCTCCGCCAGGGAAGAGGGGGGGGGGGACAAAAGAAAACAAAAAAACAGACTGAGCAGAGAAAAACACCCCACTGACGGAGAGGTTCAAGAGGCTGGAGACGCGTCATGTGGCGTTGTACCGAGGCCTCCTCGGAGGCTGCAGGTAATTCTCCCCAACACCTCCTCTCCTCGCTTCCGGGAGCTCGTGCGCGTTTGCTTCGCTGTTGTTGCTGTAATTTTTATCATCGTTCTTTCTACTTCTTGCTTTCACTATTATTGTTATTATAATTATTATTATATTATTATAATTGTTGTTATAATTACTATAATAATAATAGTTATCATTATATTATTATTATCATTATTGTTACTAGGATTATTATTGTTGTTATTGTCGTCGTTATTATCATTGTTGTTATTATCGTTGTTATTATCTTTGTTGTTATTATTACTATTATTGTCATTGTTATTATTATTATTATCATAGCTGTTATTATAGTTGTTATTATCATTGTTATTATCGTTGTTATTATCATTGTTGTTATTATCGTTGTTATTATCATTGTTGTTGTTATTATTACTATTATTGTTATTGTTATTATTATTATTATCATTGTTGTTATTATCATTGTTATTATCATTGTTGTTATTATTACTATTATTGTTATTATTATTATCATTGCTGTTATTATTGGTATTGTTATTATTATTGTTGTTATTATTATTATTGTTATTATTGTTGTTGTTATTATTGTTATTATTATTGTTGTTATTGTTATTATAGCTAATATTTTCTATAAGGACGTGGGGAATGTTTGTCGTGCGCGCGGTGTTTGGTCTTATTTAAAAGTTAAAAATGGAAGTGAAGACTTGAAGTGAGGACTTGACGTGAGGACTGGAAGGGAAGACTTGGAAGTGAGGACTTGGAAGTGAGGACTTGAAGTGAGGACCGGAAGTGAGGACTTGTGCCTCCTCGCTGTTCGCATGTGCAGCTGCGTTTGAATTTAGCGCCGCTTCCTTTCCCATTCAAGCCGACGGGGAAATAAATAATCAGTCCTGAATGAGCACGTCCCCGTCACCCCGCGTCCCCCCCCCCGGTCCCAGACCCAAGGCGGCTGGTGCGCTTGGCCCGCCCGCGCGGGCGGGCAGACACGCGCGGGTTACTGGTCACCCGCCGGCTGGCTTCATTGAGGAACCTGGCGGAGCTTCAAGTGAATTAGAGGAAGTGCTCCGCTGAATCTGTGCGGGTCGATCTAATTCTCCTTGATTCCGTCCAGGTCCTCTACCCCGGGACGTGTCGCGAGACTGCGGGGGCTGCGGTGTGCGTTTTAATTTCAGCTAATACATATCGGCAGCAATGACGCAACAATATGTTATTTATTATTATTTATTGTTGTTGTTGTTGTTGATTCAATATAATTGTTTGATCGAATCATAAGAGAATAAAAGTGGTATTTGGATCATGTTGTGAAGGTTTATTCTGCAGACGGAACCAACTCACCGGAAGTGCACGTGGACCGTGAACCCGGTCACCGACAGAACAGAACATTAAATGAGAGTTCCGGGAACAGCTGTCCGGTCAGAACATGGTGGAGAGCAGAACATGGTGGAGGTCAGAACATGGTGGAGAGCAGAACATGGTGGAGGTCAGAACATGGAGAGCAGAACATGGTGGAGGTCAGAACATGGTGGAGGTCAGAACACGGTGGAGAGCAGAACATGGTGGAGGTCAGAACATGGTGGAGAGCAGAACATGGTGGAGGTCAGAACATGGTGGAGGTCAGAACATGGTGGAGAGCAGAACACGGTGGAGGTCAGAACATGGAGAGCAGAAAATGGTGGAGAGCAGAACATGGTGGAGGTCAGAACATGATGGAGGTCAGAACATGGTGGAATGAGGATTTTAGCTGGGAGAAGTTTTTTATTTTTTTGCAACGTTCTGCCATTTTATATTTCCACCACCCCCACTCAAAAAAATAACAAAATAAAAAATAAAAGAAGACACAAATCTCACCCGTGACTGTGTGTGTGTCTTATCGTGGCGTGTCTCGTTGGGCCTGAATGGGCCGCGGCAGCCGCGCCGCCTGTTCGAAGACACATGCGCCGTACTGAAGTGTAATTGGCCCTATCATTGGCTTTTGTCTTGTTTACAAACCGGGCAGCACCGGCGGTAATTTAATTTCCTCCGCCGCATTGAAGAGCCACCAGCCGCCTGTCAAGTCAGCCCAGCCCGGAGGCCTTTCTGGAGAGCGAGAGGGAGAGAGAGAGAGGGAGGGGGGGGGGCACAGAGAGGGAGCGAGAGAGAGAGACCTTCTGTCAGTCAGCCCCCTCCAAAGAGTATGAATGACATCCAATTCATGCTACTCCCCCCCCCTCCCTCCACCCCAGCACAAAAGAAAAAAATATATCTGATTAAAATATGAGGCAATCTCTGTAAGATGGAGGGGGGGAGGAGGGGAGGGGAGGAGGGGGGGATGCAGCGTGAGAATCTTACGGAGAGAAAAATGTTGCAAGCTTTCGTTTTTTTTCCGGCAGACTTTGGGACTGAAGGCCGGAGAGAAAACACAGGCGGGCCTGTCGGTGGTGGACCAGACTGAGGAGTCAGGGGCTGAGCTCCGCTCGCTGACGGTTATGGCAGCAAACACGTCTGGATCCTGACTCGCTGGATCCTGACTCGCTGGATCGTGACTCGGCCCCGCCGTCTGAAGCTGATACCTTGTGCAGATGGCCTGGCTGATGGATCCTGACTGATGGATCCTAGCTGCCCCTGCTGGGTTTTCACTGTTAGGGACCGTATGTGATCCGTCAATGACTTTTAGGCATGGAAGGAATAATTCCCCCACCATTCTCTGATATATTCTCCACCCTTCTCTGATATATTCTCCACAATTCTTCTCTGATATATTCTCCACAATTCTTCTCCGATATATTCTCCACAATTCTTCTCCGATATATTCTCCACCCTTCTCTGATATATTCTCCACAATTCTTCTCCGATATATTCTCTACTATTCTCCGATATATTCTCCACAATTCTCCGATATATTCTCCACCCTTCTCTGATATATTCTCCACAATTCTTCTCCGATATATTCTCCACAATTATTCTCTGATACGTTCTCCACCCTTCTCCGATATATTCTCCACAATTCTTCTCCGATATATTCTCCACAATTATTCTCCGATATATTCTCCACAATTCTTCTCCGATATATTCTCCACAATTATTCTCCGATATATTCTCCACCCTTCTCCGATATATTCTCCAAAATTCTTCTCCGATATTCTCCACCCTTCTCTGATATATTCTCCACAATTCTTCTCCGATATATTCTCCACAATTCTCCGATATATTCTCCACAATTCTCCGATATATTCTCCATAATTCTTCTTCGATATATTCTCCACAATTCTTCTCCGATATATTCTCCACAATTCTTCTCCGATATATTCTCCACAATTCTCCGATATATTCTCCACAATTCTTCTCCGATATATTCTCCATAATTCTTCTTCGATATATTCTCCACAATTCTTCTCCGATATATTCTCCACAATTCTCCGATATATTCTCCACCATTCTTCTCCGATATATTCTCCATAATTCTCCGATATATTCTCCATAATTCTCCGATATATTCTCCACAATTCTTCTCCGATATATTCTCCACAATTCTTCTCCGATATATTCTCTACTATTCTCCGATATTTTCTCCACAATTCTCCAATAAAGATCTATCTATCTGTCTATCTATCCGAATATATGCATCTCTCTCTGTCTTTAAATATACACATTTAAATATATATATATATTTAAATGTGTATATATACACACACACACACACACACACACACACGTTTGTGTGTGTGTGTTAGAGAGGGAGAGAGACAGTGAGGGAGGAGTAGATGGATGTGGCACATCAGGCCTGAGGGCGCGTCATTATTAGAGCACCCCCACCCCACCCCACCCCTGCCTTCGTGCGATGCTATCCTATTTTCTCTCAATGAAAACGGCGGATGGAGGCCCAGCGTTAAGGACCCGCTACGCCACCACTCACAGCCCCCACGCGGCCGCGCGGGTCCGGGTTTCTGACTACGGGTAGTCAGAGCGCATTACGAGACAGAGGCGGGAGGGACCCCTTCCAGCCCCGCGTCCGTCCCGCCCGCTGCATGCAGGCTCTCCGCTGCCTGCCTGCCTGCCTGCCACATGTGCCAAGTCCCTGGTAGGCACTCACTCAACATAATGTCCCCCAAATTAAAGTCTTATCGGGGCCACCGCCGCGGAGGCTGCTGTCAGCTGGATTTATGTTTCCGTCTTGACAAACAGACGATGACGGGGGTCAGTACACACACACACACACACACACACACACACACACACACACACACACACACACACACACACACACACACACACACACGCGCGTTTCTTGGACTGGCTGGGGTTTGAACCTGTGCTATAAACGCTGTGCACTTCTGAATATAGGATGTGTTGAGTGTAGGTCAATATACTGTGTCTGAACTCAGATGCACATCGGTTGATTGATTGATTGATTGATTTTGGAAATTCTTCGAGTACCAACAATCATCAGATACCCCAGACCAGGGACAGGCAACATGGTCCAGGAAGGTCCGGTGTGGGTGCAGGTCTTGGTTCCAACCAAGGAGTTGCAGCTCTGAGTCTACAAATCAAGGTCCTTAGCAAAGACTATTGGTTGACTAATAGAATCAGGTGTGTAACTGCTTGGTTGGAACCAAGACCTGCACCCACACCGGACCTTTCTGGACCATGTTGCCTGTCCCTGTTCAATATCATAGATAACAGCCAACAATGCCATCAATATCAGCAAAAACAACTATGTAGTAGGTTCAGTTATATATATATATATATATATCATGTATCATATATATTTATTATATATGTATATGTATATATATATATATGTATATATATGTGTGTATATATATTATTATATATACATCATATATATTTATTATATATGTATATATATATATATATATATATAATATACATCATATATATTTATTATATATGTATATGTATATATATGTGTATTTTATTATATACATCATATATTTATTATATATGTATATATACGTGTGTGTATGTATATATATATGTGTGTTTATATATTATTGTATATACATCATATATATTTATTATATATGTATATATATGTGTATATATATTATTGTATATACATATATATATTTATTATATATGTATATATATATGTATATATATACATATGTGTGTGTATATTATTACATCACATATACTTATTATATATATGTATATATGTATGTGTGTGTGTGTGTGTGTGTGTGTGTGTGTGTGTGTGTGTGTGTGTGTGTGTGTGTGTATATATATAATCCAGTGAGTCAAGTAAATTCTTTATGAGACAGTACAAGCCTGTTTCTCACTGGATTATTTTGCTCCTTATTTTTTGAGCACTTCCCCTACCGTTGAGTGTTTCTTTTAACAACTATATATGTTTTTAGATATATATGTATATAGTTGTTTTTTTAGTTTCATTCATAAACAGTTACACCCACCTGCTTGAGAAAGTCCCCATCACTCAGTTCTCCTACACTAATCTGTTCCTACAAATGTTGTTTGAGCCTCATTGCTGCATATTTGGTGACTATAGCTGCAGTAAAGTCACCGTTTCGCAGATAAATGCCTCAACATGGCAGGTACCTTCCGCAGCATTAACTGCTGTCTGACAAAGTGTGTCGTGTTTCACGTGATAAAACCAGGCCTTCGGTGGTGTGACATTGGTTGTGTACCTACTGGAGGTCCAGTGTTCCCTGTGTTTCCCTTGCTGCCGGGCCGTGCCAACCTCTTCTTCATCTGTAGCTCTGGTCTTCAGTTTGATGTAGCTCACATGACTCACCTGTGTTTCACCTGTTATGTCACCTGTTGTTATTGGCCGCAAATTCAATCATGCTTATAATCCTTTTTTTTCTGACTAATATGGTTATATGGTTATATGTTAACGCACAATTAGTACTTTTAGGCCACCAAAAGTACTAATTGTGCTACAGCTGTGCTGCAATTGTGCAAGTTTGCTGCAATTTTGCTGCAATTTTGCTGCAATTTTGCAATTTTGCTGCAATTTTGTTGCAATTTTGCTACAATTGTGCATTTTTGCTGCACTTTTGCTGCAATTGTGCAATTTTGCTACAATTTTGCTGCAATTTTGCTGCAATTGTGAAACTGCGTGGCAATTGTGCAGCGACAACGCTGCAACTGTGCTGCAACACAGCAGGATTAGATTTTTTTTTTCACCAGTCTTCTAAAAACCAGACTGCAGCTTCATCAAACTGTAATGTGGAACAAACCAGTTCTCATTAGTCACTTAAATCACTCTGGATAAGAGCATCAGCTTTATGTATCAATTATGAATGCAGATGTAAGTGATGCATGAAATACCCACATAACAATCAGCAGGACAGCTGAGCTGACCGGTCTCGCCTCTGTAAGGAAACACCGTCAACGGAGCACCGAGGAGCTGTTTACCTCCAGCTCTTCGGGGCAGAAAGCCCCTCTCTGTTGCCGTCAGGCCGGAGCCACCGTGCAGAGGTGAGGTGAGGCGGTGCAGGGCAGAATAACCTCCCTACATTAATTGACGTTTAGCGATACCAGCCTCACAAGTGCTGACGCAAAGGATGAAAATTCCCTCCACCTCCTCCTCCTCCTCCACCCGGTGACCCAAACTAAGCCAAACAGTAGCTTATAATTTCATTATTATTTACTCCGCTCATGGTAATGCACAGCTCCAGAGGGAAACAAGCAATTCATGGTCAAACACAGCACAAGCAAATCCTGCTTTGCTTGCCCCCTTACTCAAACGTAAATACACAACAGACTAGATGGCCTGTCGGTCAGTTTCTCGACAACTAACGCTTACAGCCACGTGGGAGATGGAAAAGAATCAAAAAGCCATACCCGATAATTCACCGCCAACTGAAAACTCATTACCTGACCACTCCGTGTTGTCTAATTATTCTTTCCTCGTACGTTTTCTTGAACTGAAAGGTATTTATACGGCCCTTCACATCCTTCTCGGAAGAATTCCACAGTTTGACGCCGCACACCGAAATACACATCTGCTTTGAAGTAGCACGCGCACACTGAGGTTTAAAATTAAATGTCCTTCTGTGGTCCTCGTCCTCTGAACTAACGACAAATCATTTCTGTAGATCTTCCGGTGGTACTCTGCTTGTTGCCCTTACCAAGCTACAGCCCACACTCGTGATTTAAAATAGCTAAGCTGCAGCCAGGCCTACTCTGATGATGAAGGTAGCAAGCTACACAACAAGCTACACAGCAAGCTGCACAACAAGCTGCACAAGCTACACAGCAAGCTGCACGACAAGCTACACGACAAGCTAAACGACAAGCTGCACAACAAGCTGCACAACAAGCTACACAGCAAGCCGCACGACAAGCTACATGACAAGCTAAACGACAAGCTGCACAACAAGCTGCACAACAAGCTACACAGCAAGCTGCATGACAAGCTGCACAGGCTACACAGCAAGCTGCACAACAAGCTGCACAACAAGCTACACAACAAGCTGCACGACAAGCTGCACGACAAGCTACACGACAAGCTACACAACAAGCTGCACAACAAGCTACACAGCAAGCTACACAGCAAGCTGCACGACAAGCTGCACGACAAGCTGCACGACAAGCTGCACGACAAGCTGCACGACAAGCTGCACGACAAGCTGCACGACAAGCTAAACGACAAGCTGCACAACAAGCTACACAGCAAGCTGCATGACAAGCTGCACAGGCTACACAACAAGCTGCACAACAAGCTGCACAACAAGCTACACAGCAAGCTGCACAACAAGCTACACGACAAGCTGCACAACAAGCTGCACAACAAGCTGCACAACAAGCTACACAGCAAGCTGCATGACAAGCTGCACAACAAGCTACACAACAAGCTGCACGACAAGCTGCACAACAAGCTGCACAGCAAGCTGCACAACAAGCTGCACAACAAGCTGCACAACAAGCTACACAACAAGCTGCACAACAAGCTGCACAACAAGCTACACAACAAGCTGCACAACAAGCTGCACAACAAGCTGCACAACAAGCTGCACAACAAGCTGCAGAGAAACAGCAGCTCAACTGCAATGAAGACATGGAAAATCAACTGTGACGTCATCTTCTCTAGTGGCTGCTTTAACGGCACACAAATGAAATGCACGTGAACTTTGTGAACTATTCTCAACCGACTGAGGTGCCACTTTAACCGTCCATGATGTCAGAATGTGAGATAATGACAAGGGTCTTCATGAACTTCAGTTGGTCCAGAATCCAGCTGCCCGTATCAGTACCAGAACTCCTTCCATAGACCACATCCCTCCTGTTCTTCAGCACCTCCACTGGCTCCCTGTTAAATACCGTATCACTTCAAGATCCTGCTCCTCACCCTTTAAGGCCCTTAATAACCTAGCTCCTTCATAACTTTCCGAACTCCTTCATATCCACACGCCCTCCCGTACTCTCAGATCCTCTTCTGCTCTCCAACTCACTACACCATCGCCCCGCTGCACTACCATGGGGTCTAGATCCTTCAGTCGTTCTGCCCCCCCCGCCTCTGGAACTCTCTCCCACAAGACATTCACAACACTGACTCTCTTTCAACCTCCACATCCCGTCTCAACACGCACCTTTTTTCAAACTGGCATATTCAGTCTGATCCATGCTGCAGTGAGTTTTGTGCAGATGATGGTTTTATCCTCATCTGTTGTGTTAACTTGTTATTGTCTACCCTGCTTTGTGTTGATTTTATGCTGTCTGATACAGTGCTGCTTGTTTTTATTGTGTTCTGTAAGGTGTCCTTGAGTGCTCTGAAAGGTGCCCATAAATAAAATGTATTATTATCATTATTACTATTATCATCATTATTATTATTTGTTCAAGCAAATGTATGTGCTTTGTACACAGGGTCCTGCTAAAATAATCCTGATGAAAAGGCTCCACATCAGTGACAAGCCTGGAACTGTGCATGCTGCTGAAAGGTTTGTTTGGTTTTGGGAATAATGTTCTACCTTTTCCTGTGAAGAGCACAGGAGGGATGCGGCCTTTGGTCGGGATTCACTGTTACCTGATGGAAAAAGCAGCTCGTGACTGGGGGGAAAATGTGAGCAGCGCCATGCTGCTGAGAATAATAATAAATAACCAGACAATCCCGTGCATACGCAGGATAACCTGCTGCCCTCATAGCTTAAAAGTCATACAGACATTTGTGTTTTTCATAATCACAAGGCTTCAGTGAAGACTGGCGTGTTATATGTGGACCTGGGTGATTCTTCAATTAAAGGAGTTTTCCTTCCCCCAGGGTAGAGTTAAAAAAAAAAAACAACTCTTTTTTTTTCTGGGAAAAAAAAAGCAATTATTGTGTTTGTTAGTTAGGTTGTGTTAGCTATGAGAGAAAAAAAAAGATGTGTGTCTCAGTGATGACATTTTAATACTTTTTCAGCGTGCTGAAAATTCAAATGTGCCAGAATTTCACTGTTTTGCGTTTGTCCCCAACCCAGACTTTTTAACTTCCCCTCTATGATAAAGTAATAAAAATGGTTAAATTCATTAAAGCTTTAATAATTTAAAAAGACATATTTCAAATTCATACGGTTTATATAGTATGTGCACTTTGCACATTTTTTATAGTTAAATATGGCTGTCCCTCATACATGTGTCATTACATCACACCCAACATTTTAGAGCCACAACGTGTTTTCAAACAACAACAACAACGCGGTTGCCACGGAAACGAGAAGTGCCAGCGGCGCGTGAGCAGTGATGGCAGACGCGTGACGTTTTCGTGTCCACAAGTGTGAGTCATGTGAAGAGTTATATTCCCTGATCTGACAGGATGCTTATTACAAGTCATTACCAAACAAGTTACTAACTGAGTATTTTAGCTCAGAAATAAGACATTTCACTTTATTCACATACTCGTATTAGTAGTTCGATCACGTCGGGGTCACCAATGTGGAGTTAGAAAACAACGAGACAGGAGACGTGAGAGTAGACGTAGTCGAGGTAGTTTACTAGCTCCAACTTAGCATGTCATACATTCGACAACGACACTGAACCGTGAACCGGAAGCGGAAGTACATTATCTGACCCCTCTTCTCTTCCCTTAAAGGTACACCGTCCTCTTAGGTGAATGTCTCTCGTTATATAGATGTGGGTCACCACAGTATATTCGTTGTACATTGTATGCTAGTGTAAGCGGTTATTTTCTTGCCCGGTGCGGGATTCGATACGGGGTGTGCTGCACCACAAGGCGACATCACTAACCGCTCGGCTAAAGGGTCAGACCCGTTAGCTAGGGGCTAACGCGTCTTATTAGTAGTTTACAGTCGTCACCCCCCCGGAAGCGCGCCCTCGCGCTTTGTCATTCCCGCGCTCCGAAGAGACTTCTGGGGATCCGCACACTTCCGGATCCCACCGCTGCCACCAATGTAACCGGTTATTTTCTTGCCCGGTGCGGGATTCGATACGGGGTGTACTGCACCACAAGGCGACATCACTAACCGCTCGGCTAAAGGGGCAGACCCGCTAGCTAGGAGTTGGACTCAATCTGATTCTGTTGTCCAGGATTGATGAAGTTACTGCAGCAGCCCTGACTGTACTGACCAAACTGACCAAGACTTGCGGCGGGGGGTTACCCAGGTGTGCCAGTCTGTTTTACCGGAGGCGAAGGATAAACTACCAGACGTGGTGGATACGGTGCACCGCCTCGGTCCTAAGAAACCCAGCAACAACCAACCCAGAGGCGTCATCGTGCAGTTCACATCCGGGGTCCACCGTGATGCTGCCTGGCGGGCGGCAAAGAAGTCAGCCTTCCTGAAGGACAACAACTTAAAGCTGGCAGAGGATCTGTCAGCTGATGAGCGCGACCGGAGAACCCGCCTCTGGCCCGCCGTGGAGAAAGCACGCAGGGGAAATAAGTGGGCGTGTTTCGCCGGGGGACGCGCGTGCGTGAATGGGAAAGAAATATTTCCACCTCCGTGACGTTTTCTGAAGCACAAGGTACAAACTGAAGTAATACACGGTTCAACTGCCTTCTATTCATCTCTTCCATTGACTGCTCTTTCTTCTTGTTACTTGATATTAGGTTTAATTGCACTCAAAAGCTAACCAGGTTTAAGCTGCCATATATTTCTCAGTTATTTATAATTTGAATATGCGCTTTATTTTAAGCACTCATGCATACACTGAGTAATGTGTGAGTTGAACAGCAGCTATTTTTGTTGGACTATTTAAAACGAGTGAGAGATTTCACTTTTTGCCTTCAAAACTCACACACTCACATGAGGTGAGCTATATGTTACTTTGGCTGTATTTTATTATAAATACGTTTTGTTATGGCTTAAGTTCACTGGTCCTTCATCCAGGGTTTGCAGTTCTCACCTTCAACAGTACTCTCTTAAGTGACCACAAGTTCTCAATTTAACCACTTCTTCACTTATTTGGTCTAAGCTTTCACTTATTTGTCCTTTTTTCTTTTTTTCTTTCCTTGCTCTATCCTTATGCCGTTGTCTATTATCTCTTTAAATGTGAGAGGTTTAAGAAGCAATGTGAAACGTAAAGCCATATTTTTATATTGTAAGCAGTTTGGCACAGATTTTTGCTTTATACAAGAGTCCCACTCAATTGAGCAAGACAAGTGTTTCTGGAGGTCGCAGTGGGGAAATGATTTGTGGTTGTCCCATGGTACAGAGCGTTCTGCTGGTGTTTCTATACTGAAAAACAGATTTAATGGAAAAATCTTAATCTCTGACTGTGATAAAGACGGTCATTATATTATTCTGATGCTTGAGGTTGCACACTCTATCTGTATTTTAGTCAGTGTGTATGGATTTAACAGTCAAACAGAGAATAATCTTTATTTTGACAGGTTGGAAGAGCGTTTACTGCACTGGCTGTCCAAATATCCAGGTTCTTTTATAATCTTTGGTGGAGACTTTAATGTTGTATTTGATAATTGCATGGATAGGTGGCCTTCTAGGGGTTTAGACTTCTCTAACTCACATGTAAAGTTGTTTGCACAAAGATTTGATTTATTAGATTCATGGAGGGATTCTCATCCAGCTCAAGGGGAGCATACACATGGTGCAATAAGACACAAACCAGTCACTCACGGATTGATTATTTTCTTATTTCAAAAGACTTGAAAGAAGTTAAAACTGACATTTTTCCTACGCCGCTTTCAGATCACAAAACAATTCACTTAAATATCTCTTTGTCATCGTCTTCTGATGCTAAAGCGTCATATTGGAAGCTTAACAATACTATCCTTGAGCATAAGGAAGTAGTTACTGAAGTTCATAGTTTAATAAGGCTTCACTGGAGCAAAGCTCGGGCTGAAAATATGTTTTGTAACAACTGGGAGCTTTTGAAATATGAACTTGGCAAATTTTTTCGTGAATATAGCATTTGTTTGGCAAAGAAAAGAAGGGCTGACGAGAATGAAACAATACATAAGATTACATCTTTAACATCCAAACCAAAAGAGGCTCTGAACGACTATGATAAGGCAGAGCTAATTGACTTGCAGCATAGGTTGGATGAGATTTATAAGCGCAAAGCTGAAGGAGCGTTTGTTAGGTCTCGCAAAAAGTGGCTTGAAGAAGGAGAGCAAAACTCTGCATATTTTTTCAGCCTCGAGAAACACCAATCCAGCATTAACTCTATTCTACAACTAAATATTAATGGGACAATTTCTAACGATAAGAATACCATAGCAAAGTATTGTGCTGATTTTATAGTAAACTCTACTCTTCCAGTTATTGCCCTCAAGCTGCTTCTGATTTTTTTAACTCCATAGATAATATTACTCAGCTGAGTGAGACTGACTGTGAACTCTGTGATAGGTCAATTTCTCTGAATGAGGTCGCAGATGCTATAAAGTGTCTAAAAGTTAATAAGTCTCCTGGTACAGATGGCCTTACTGCCGAACTTTATAAGCAGTTCTCTGACAGCTTAGCCCCATTTCTTGTGGAAGTCTTTAAGGAAAGTATTGATAGGGGTGCGCTCCCTCCCACTTTATCTCAAGGCCTAATCACCCTGATTCCCAAACCTAGAAAGGACCCCTTATTCTTAGATAATTGGCGACCAATTTCCTTATTGAACAACGATTACAAGATACTAGCGCTGATTCTTGCAAATAGAGTAAAACCCGTTTTAGATAGTGTTATTGATGAGTGTCAGTCCGGGTTTATGCAGAATCGTCATATTTCAAATAACATAAGACTAATCTTAGATATAATAGACTACCCAGAATTTGTGCATGATGAGAGTTTTATTCTTCTTTTGGATTTTTATAAGGCCTTTGACTCCTTAGAACATGATTTTATTATTACTGCTTTGAAGAAATTTGGTTTTGGTCAATCCTTTTGCAATGCAGTTCATACTTTATATTTCAATAGTAATAGTTCCATAAAACTTGTTAGTGGTACTTCCCCAAGATTTTCTTTGAAACGTGGAGTGAGGCAGGGGTGCCCCCTTTCAGTGTATCTGTTTCTTCTTTCTGTACAACTCCTTAATTTACATATTAAACTCAGTTCATTAAAGGGTATGGTCGTAGCTGACAGAGAAATACTTATAAGTCAGCTGGCAGATGACACGGCTCTCTTTCTCAGAGATGCCTCGCAAGTTTCTGTCGCTATCAACAGTATCCAGTCCTTCTCGAAAGCCTCTGGACTTTTCCTTAATCTTAATAAATGTGAACTTTTGCCTGTTAAAGACTGTTTGGCGACCTCAATTCATGGGATTCCTGTGAAAGACTCTGTAACATACCTCGGTATTCAAATCACTAAAGATAGGCAATCCAGAAGCTCTGTAAACTTCAGCCCTATTGTAGAAAAGTCCCAAAAAATCTTTAATCACTGGCTGCAGAGAGACTTGTCTCTAAGGGGTAGAGTTCTGCTTTCGAAGGCAGAAGGAATCTCTCGTCTAACCTATGCTGCTCAGTCCTTACATGTCGATAACACAATCTGCAAATCGATTGATAAAATGTTAAACAACTTTTTATGGAAAAACAAAACCCACTATTTACAAAAATCTGTTACTTTAAGCGCATATGACAAAGGTGGTTTGAATTTTATTGATTTTGGTGCACTCAACAATACCTTCAAGATAAACTGGATAAAAAAATATTTGAAAAATCCCACATCTATCTGGAATTTCATTTCACATCATGTGTTCTCAAACTTAGGCGGCCTTAATTTCCTGCTGCTATGTAATTATAGCATTCCAAAAATACCCCTGAAACTTTCTCACTTCCATCAACAGGTCCTTTTAGCGTGGGCATTGATATACAAACACAATTTCTCTCCACAGAATTGTTTCATCTGGAACAACTGTAATATTGTTTATAAGAACAAAACATTGTTTTTGGACAGATGGTTTAACAATGGTCTTGTTTTAGTTGGTAAATTGTTCAAAAAAGATGGGCTGCTATATAATTACTCTGAATTTCTAATGAGATATAATGTACCAGTAACGCCTAGAGAATTTTCGGTGGTATTTGATGCTATCCCTTCTGGTTTGTGCATGTTATTCAGGTTCTCTGGCAGCTCTCCTCTCATATCATTCAACCCTCCTGATGTGTCACAGTCTCCTCTTGGTACTGTCTGCTTCTCATCATGTAAACTTCTGAACTCCAGAATAAGAGCCATGTTTCAGGATAGCCTAGTTTCCGTCCCACCAGCAACATTTTTTTGGAGCAACTTTGTGAATGATGTTGAATGGAAGAAAGTTTGGTCGTTACCACAAAGATTTTTTTCAACAAACAAAGTCAAAGAGATTTCATTTAAATTGCTACACAAATTCTACCCCGCAAAACAATATGTATCAAAGTTTAAAAATGATATAGATGTTGAATGTTCTTTTTGCCAAATGCATCCTGAAACACGTGTCCACTTATTCTGGTCATGTCAGTTCACTTATAAATTCTGGAGAGACTTCCACAAGTTTATCGCTGATTTTGTCTTTTCTGATTTTCACCTTTACTATAAGAATGTTATTTTTGGTTTTCATAATTTTAATCACAAAGATGGTGATGCATTCTTTTTTATAAATATACTTTCATTTTTAGCCAAGTTTCATATACATAAACGTAAATTCTCCAACAGAAAGCCTCAACTCTTTGCACTTAAAAAAGAAGTTGAACAATATTTAAGGACAATCTCTACTTCAAAAAACACAAAGGCTTTAAAAACTATCAACATTTGCAAATCTCTGAATCTGTTTACATAAAATAAGGACCCCTATCCTGCATATTTTCTTTGTAACCCTGAATAGGTACCTGCTTGTAGTTATTCAACCAATCAGCAATGAATTTTGTCAGATGTTGCACACCTTGCATAATTAAGTGCTGCGAGATGATTGGTCGAGTAAGTACAAGCAGGGCTACCTATGCAGGGTTACAATGAAAATCTGCAGGATAGGGGGGTCCTTGAGGACTGGGTTGAGAAACACTGAATAAGACATATCACATAGGCCTAAGCATGTGAGAGGGATCACATCTCCCTGACAAATGAAATGGTGATCTTACAGATAATCATGATAATGAGACTATCAGTTACTGTTTGGTAATACATAATCTTAATGAACCTTTATTCATGGAAAAATATTCCATTGAACAGTCTGTTGCATGTCACAAGAAATATCACATGGGTCTAAGCATGTACTAGGGATCACAGTGACCTAATTAAGAGATTTTAAACACATTTCATATTTGTATATCTGTATACTATCATAGATATAGATTATAAAACAATTTGTGAGCGTTTGTCTCGTTTTCTTTTAGTGTTGTGAGCACTGGTCTTGTGAGCATTTGTCATGGCATCACTAATAGTATGTGTCTGCTTTGCACAGCAGGCACAACATAATAGTAACAACAACAATGATAGTCACAGCTAAGCTGGTAGCATCGCTACCTTTAGCTAGCTGCTGCCCAGCACTGCTCACCCCGTCACCCCGTTTATGTTTCTCAAGAGCTCCACTCCAACGCTTTGTTTAAAACGGAGCATTTGTAGAAGGTTACAAAAAAAGGAGTACCGCCAACATCCACCTTTTGTAAGGGCGGATGTTGAGTCTCGGCTCTCTGGAGGGTTTTACCTCGGGGTAGCGGCCAAGGGAAGGCCCGGCTGCAACGCCAGCTCTGGCAGCTAATTGCATTTTCCATCTCCGCAAGAATGGAAGATCCCTTCCTATGTTATTAATCATAATGAGGGGAATATAATAAGCTATCATACATCATGCTGTTGACAGTCGTAGCTTTGCCAGTTGCAAGCCCAAGCATTCCTCTTGTTTTAATGGCCTCAAACTGAATTAATGGAGGCAACCTGCGCTCAATACCCCACGACCCACCGCGGTTGAGATTTAGGGCATTTAGACTGATTTAGCCAAAAAATTTGGGATGGATATCAGTTATGCGTGTGTGTGTGTGTGTGTGTGTGTGTGTGTCTGAATCCATGGTAGAGAAGCTTCCTGAATATGACCTAACATCTTGGAATATTGAATGCTGGTGCATGTTTCTCCCCAGCAGCAGCAAGTCATGTATAAAAAGACAACAAAAAAAATATTCATTAAGAGCATTTTGCAAGAAGGCCTCCTCCATTACACTACAAGGGCCTACCAAAACATTTCCCCTCCGTAATCACTTATAAACATCCAACCAAACACTAAGATGGCCCAACCCCCCAAAACAATCTTCTCCAACTTTGGGATCTTGGAGCAAATGTCAACAGTGTGAGCAGTGTTTTTCATTCCTTCTTTGGTCAATTCTGCCATTTCTGAATCAACGAGGGGGGTTTGATTCAGTGTTCAAGCAGCAGCTTCAGACAGTTTCACCGGTACGTTCTGCAGAGAAATGCTGGTCTGCGGGCTGCAGAGCGAGTCGCTGTCTTGGACATTTGGACATGAACCTTTTGACCCAGACAGTTTGTAATGTCTTTGTAGTTTATGACTGAAATTTCCGGCAATACTTCACCGGAGCTGGGGGGGGGGGGGATTCCAGCAATAAGAGGGCACAACAATATTTTTATTTCACTGCAGGCGGTTTGGTGAAGTTACCTTGGCCAGTGTCAAAATTATGTCAGAATTAACAGGTTTTGCCAGGGTGACGGTGTCTGCAACTCAA